>JARBWK010000001.1:70436923-70460532 GCA_030556195.1 Anolis apletophallus
TGGAGATGGGACATAATTTTAAAAAACAAAACTCATTTATGTTTCCATAAACATTACAATACACACATAGCCTGAAGGTAATTTTATACAATACTAGCTGTACCAGGCACGCTTGCTTGCTCTTTTGGGAAAAGGGAAAAGTGCAATCATCCCGGTGTGCCCTCCTCTAAACTGCAGTTGGATGGAGTGGGGGTCATGGGGGCATGGTGTGCCAAGTTGGGTCTTTTTTGGGGTGTTGGTTCTGGCCAAGTGGTCGGGGGGAAGGGGGGGGTTTTTGAAGTACTACAAATCCCTTTTTCCATGGTTTATTCAAGTCCCATCATGCATGGTGGAGCTCTGTGTGCCAGGTGGTTACTGTAAATTCAGGCCATACACAATGTCCCATGAGTTGAGGCCTAGTTGGGAAAAAACAAGTTAATGAAGCCTTACGCCCCAATTCAGGCCATACACAAACCCCCAAAATGAGCTGAGGCTTAGTGGGGAGAACCCGTTAATGAAGCCTTACTGTCAATTCAGGCGTAAACAGCTTCTCAGTAAGGAGGGCTAGTTAGGAAATCAAGTTAATGAACCCTTTTGTTTTTTTTGGGCGTGGTCTGTGTTTTTGGGGGGTGTAAATTTTCGGTTGGAAGTAAATTTGGGTTGTTTGTGTTGGGGATTGGGGGGGCCCCTTTTTCCTTATTCTTTTTGGCAGTTTAGTATGGATGGGAATTTTCTTTTTGGCTGGCCAGTGCAGCATTTTAAATCCGCCCTTATTAACAATCATGTTTTTTTCAGAATGTAGAGGCTGGGTGGGGTGTTGGCTGCCCGGAGGATGCTGGTAAATGTAGTTTTATTTTTACTCGTTGTTTTGGGAGCCTTTTAGGTTTGGGGGGGAGTTTCTTTGCCACAAACGTGCCTTGAGGCCAGCCTATTTCTGTTGGCAAGTATTGTGTTTTCTGCGTTGTATGGTTTCTTTGTTTGAGTATACATCCCATGGCGTGAACCACATTTATATAATAGATTTTAAGCAACTTTGTGCAAGAAACAAAGTTTGTGTAAGGTGTTTCCTGAAGGCAAGGTGTGGACAATCCAGATTTTGGATTTCAAAATTTCAAATGAGAATGCCCAATTTGTAGTTATTTTTAGAAACTCTGTTTTGAACAAACAGCCAAAGAGAATAGGATAATGTAGACCAGTGGTTCCAAACCTTTTTGGCCTACTGCCCCCTTTCCTGAAAAATTTTTGCCCCCTAGAAATTATTTTTTTTTTAAAATAGCAATTAAACAAGAAGAGATATGTATTAATGTTTCTACCTTTTTCATTAAAAATTAAATGTTTTTAATGTGTTTTAATTTAAATTTAAATGTATCATTAATTGCATGTTGTTTATGTATTGAAAATAGAAGGGACCGGCACTGGACAAGCGAGGCCACCTTGAGCGCCTCCCGGCTCGCCCCGCCATCGTAGGCCCAGCAAAGTGCTAGAAGGATGTCCCCATTGGAAGAAAAGAGGCAATACACAGGACTGCCACCATGGGTGGGGTTGGCCATGTGAGAAAGAAGGAGGCATGCACACGGTTTCCATGGCAACACCTGCCTGGGGATTTGGCGCTTGAAACTGTGTCCCTGCTGAGTTGGAATCACAGGCAGGTGTTGCCGTGGAAACCGCAGCATCAGCCTCCTCTCGTCAACCCGCCCACAGCGCAGTCCTGTATATCGCCTCTTTCTTCCAACGGGGACATCCTCCAGCGTGTGACCCTGCAGAGTGGCAAACAAGCCTGGCTCACACCACCACCTTGAGGGGTTCCAGCATCCCCAAATTCTCTATGAGCCTCTCAGCACCCCTTGGATCGCCCACCGCCTGGGGCAGTACCACCTGCACAGGGAACCGCTGATGTAGACTGATGCCTACGGTAGCACACACTACAACCTTTGTATGTTTCTGTACCTGCAAGTGAGAACAAAACACTTCAAAAATCATACTTTTAGTGCAAAAATCTTGTGGATTGCACAAAATATGTTTTAGCTGTTGCTAAAAAAGTACTGAGCAGAAACAGAAAACCACACAGTTAGAGCATCTACGATTGGTCTGGCTGTTTTTTCCCTCTCATCTCAATGAGAAAGAATATCTTGACATTCTCAGATACCTTTGCTGTCGTGAACAGACTGTCTACAACAGTCTTTTCCCCATGACCTTTTTTGAGCCATGGCACACTTTTTACATTGCAAACCAGCCAAATGACACAAAATGACACTTTCTAACACAGTAATACATATAGTTAATATGTTTTTTAAAATGTATTTATACACTCAGTATATGAAACCTGGGCCTGTTTCGATGAACTCAACATAGATATCCTGGCAGAATGGCAGACAGACACAAACTTCCCACACAAGACTCCCATAACCAAGAGAAAAGAATATATAAAGTTTTGGTGGGCATTATTCATGAGTTTTGGAGTTGTAGTTCACCTATATCCAGAAGGCACTGTGGACTCAAACAATGTTGGATCAGGACCAAACTTGGCATGAATACCCAATAACCTTTAAATATGAGCACTTAGATGGAGTTCAGGAAATGGGTGACATTTGGGAGTTGTAGTTGCTGGGATTTATAGTTCCCCTACAATCAAGATCATTCTGAACCTCACCAATGATAGAACTGGAGCCAAACTTCCCACAGAACCCCCAGGAGGTGAGAGGAGGTCTCTACTTGGGGAAAGGCGGGCCTTAATGCATGGAGAGGGAGAGACCAAAGTATGAACCTTGGGGGGTGTGTTTGTAATTTTGTGCTATCGAGTAGGTTTCTTGGGTTTTATACTTCCAACACACTAGACTCCCGCTACCCCTCCCTGGAGGTTCAATTTCCGGCACACCCGATGATGCTCATGGCACACTAGTGTGCCTCGGCATGTGGTTGAGAAACACTGGTCTACAAGCCAAGCCCAATGTAGTTAGTAAGTAAGCGTTTATTAACTTAGCGTCTAAACTCAAGAAACTGCCAAACTTGACCAAACACATTGAACTAGTGTGAAAATGCGGTAAACTCAAAAACAGCAATCGGTTTAAGCAAAAAGAGTCAAATGCACAAATGTGGATTAAATCCTCCAGGAAAATCCGCAGCAACACACAAAACCACACAGGAACACGAAAGGAAGCTATGTGTCATCCAGCCAGTCTGTTATGCTAGATCACACTGAAGAGAGCAAGCAGTAAAGGTAGTCACATTAATGAAGAAGAGGCAGCAGCGAATCATGGAAGCAGTCCAGGGTCGAACGAGACGGAGTCAGCGTAATCATATGAAAAAGGGATAGAGGTGATTGGTCAAGCGTCAAATGGGATAGCTGGAAATCTGTGGGGCGGCAGTGACCTAGCTACCTGAGCCCTCTTGCAGTGATCCTCAGTAGCATCAGGAGGAGGTCCAAGGTTCAGGAGAATCCAGCAACGCTTGCTGCACTAGCAGAGCACGGACAGCCGGAATGACTCCTTGCACGCTGCAAGGAATCGTTATTCAACCCCTTTATCACTAAAAGTACAACAACCACAAATGACAAAAGCATTGACTATAAAAAAATCTGCAGCAACTAAAACAGCTCATGCTTGTAATGCATGCAGTTGTGACACATTAAATAATTGAAAAGTTTGTTTCAATCCAGCCCTTTCAAATATATGCTGTCCACACCATGTCTTGACATTTCTGAAAATAAGGAATGCAATCTTCTATTCTTTCTACAAAACTAGATTATGAGCCAATCAAAAACAGAATTCTTTTCTTTTTTAAACAAATGTGAAGGAAGATTAGGAACCCGTGCTAATATATTCAGAAAGACCTTACAGAATGGAGATAACAACACACTTTAAACTATTTAGCTTGGAATCATTATCTGTCTGAATTTAACTTCCTGATTACTCTGCAATTTGTACTTTACCATCATTTTTAAACAGATCCTCTCACCCCCACACCCTCAATAGCAATTTGTAGCCATGTGAACTTTTTTCCTATTTTGGAAATGCAGTTTATTTTAGCAGGATGCCCTCCATACCCCTGTCAAAAACAAACAAGAATTAAGAGGGCTCGTCCTGTAGCTTTGACCTTGACAATATTTTGCTCTTTAGTTCATTGGGCTATAGCAGTGCTGTCCAACATCTACCGGACAAGGGGCCTGATTGCCGGTCACTGATGACTTGGGGGGCCGAAGGGTCTGGCCCTGCCCCCGGCCCTGCCCCTCCCTGGCTCCACCCTCCCCAGCTCCGCCCCCCCCGGCTCCACCCCCATACTCAATATGCCCAAATGTGAACACTGGTGGATTTGGGGGAAAATAGACCTTGATATTTGGGAGTTGTAGTTGCTGGGATTAGTAGTTCGCCTACAATCAAAGAGCATTCTAAACCCCACCAATGATGGAATTAACCAATTTTGGCACACAGAACTCCCATGACCAACAGGAAATACTGGAAGGCTTTGGTGGGCATTGACCTTGAGTTGTGGAGTTGTAGTTCACCTCCATCCAGAGAGCACTGTGGACTCAAATAATGATGGATCTGGACCAAACTTGGCATGAATACTCAATATGCCCAAATGTGAACACAGATGGAGTTGTGGGAAAATAGACCTTGACATTTGAGAGTTACAGTTTCTGGGATTTATAGTTAACACACAATCAAAGAGCATCCTGAACTCTTGCAACAATGGAATTGAACCAAACTTGGCATATTGAACTCTCATTACCAACAGAAAGTACTGAAAGGGGTTTGCTTGGGAACTGACCTTGAATTTTGGAGTTAGAGAACACAATGTTGGATCAGGACCAAACTTGGCATGAATACTCAATATGCCCAAATATGAACCGGAGAAGGAAGGAAGGAGGGAAGAACAGAAGGATGGAGGGAGGAGGGGAGGAGGGAAAGTGAGAAGGAAGAAAAAAGGCTGGCAGGAAAGAAAGAAAGGAAGGTGAAAGAGGGGCAAGGAGGGAGGGAGAACAGTTGAAAGGAAGGACGAAAGGGTGGATGGATGGGTAGAAGGAAGGAAGGAAGGAGGGAAGGAGAAAGAGAGGAGGAAGAAGGGAGGGAGGAGGAAAGGGTGGGTGGATGGATGGATGGATGGAAGGAAAGAAGGTGAAAGAGAGGGCGGGAGGAAAGAAGGAAGGAAGAAAAGAGGAAAGAGTGGAAGGAAAGGAAGGGAGGAAGGAGAAAGAGAGGGAAGGGGGAGGAATGAAGGCCGGGAGGCAGTTGGGGCTCCTGAGGTGGTGGCGGAGGAGACGGGAGCGCTGCCGCGAACTGGGCCAGGTCTCCGCGGCCGCGGCCAGGCCTCTGCGAACTGGGCCAGGCCGCCGCGACCAGGCCTCCGCGGCCGCAGCCAAGCCTTCGCAGCCGCGGCTAGGCCTTCACAGCAGCCGCGGCCAGGCCTTCGCGGCCCGCCGCCAGCCGTTCGCAGCCACAGCCAGGCTCAGCGGCCCAGGCCTCCACCGCCCGCGCGAGTGCGACTGCGCCGGCATGAGTGCGACTGCGGCGCGAGCGAGCGCTGATTGGCGGGGAGGTAGAGAGTAGGAGGGAGCCTGCTCCTCCTCCCAGCCCCGCCTCTGCGAAAAAAATTAAAAATTTAAAAAATTAAAAAATTAAAAAATTTAAAGAATATTTAAAAACAGCCGATTTCTTTTTAAAAGGGTAGGGGCTGTAGGGAAGGTACTGGGCGGATCCAGCCCGCGGCCGCCAGTTGGACAGCCCTGGGCTATAGCATCTGCAGTCTTTGTATTCAAGCCTTAAACCTCAGTATTTTTGAGTAATCTACAAAGCCAGTGTGTTTAAAATTGAGGGATTTTAAAAACAATCTAGTTTGGACACATGTAGTTCAAGGTTAACTTGTCAAGCAAAAAAAGGCAACAATGTAGAATTGGAATATAGATCAGGATCACTATTTGGGAAAGTTTCCCACATCTTTTTGTGCAGCAAGTGGCTACTGTTAAAAGCAAGTAAAACTGATTATTAGAAAATACCAGCTTTCAGAAGCTCTGATATTTGATCAACAGATATATTACTTTCGTTAAAATGTGTAAGTAAGTGTTCAGAGCAGAGATAGGTAATTTCTTTTTTAGTCCCTTAACTTTCTAATGGCCAGACCAGTGGCTAAAACAAAATTTATTTATTTATTTATTTATTTATTGTTCATTCTTGTATTCCGCTCCTCCCAGCAGGCTCGGGGCGGATAACAGAGAGATACACGGGTAGCATGTCACAGCATGTCGACATGCGACCCTACAATTAAAACATAAAAACATAAAACCACATTAAAACATGTTACATTGTCATACGCGGAATGGGAGGACATAAGGCATAGTTCTTAGTCCGGTGTGCTTAGTTGAAGGCTAAGCCAAAGAGGGCCGTCTTACAGGCCCTTCGGAAAGGGGCCAGTTCCAAGATAGCTCGGGTACTGTCCGGAGGCGTTCAGAGCACCGGTGCCGCAATGGAAAAGGTCCTTTGTCTGGTCGCGTCGATAGGTGGCAGGAGCGGACTGATGGAACTAACAACAGATTCTGTTCATCTGAGCGCAGTGATCTCGGGGAGAGTACGGGTAAGGCGGTCCCTCAGGTACGCAGGCCCTAGACCGTGTAAGGCCTTGAAGGTCAAAACCAACACCTTGAAGGCAATTCGGTACTCGATGGGAAGCCAGTGCAGTTGCCGGAGCGTAGGTGTAATGTGCTCCCTCACCGGCACTCCTGCCAGCAAGCGAGCAGTGGCATTCTGCACTAGCTTGAGTTTCCGGATTGTCGACAGGGGAAGGCCAACGTAGAGGGCATTACAGTAGTCTAGTCTCTTTTTTTTTTAAATGAATATTTTTATTGATTTATTTACATACAGAATAAAAACCACATCCAAACAACAAAACATAACAAAACAGAACAGTGCACTGTGAAAGTGCCCCTTCCACCCTCACTAACATCCACCCCTCCACCCTTCTGAGGGTTTCATCGCCATTCTTCTTCCTTCAAACTTCCAAGCCTTTGGACAGTTTACGTTACAAATTAAACAGTAGATCCAACTTATTCCTCGTATCTTGATCTCGAGTTTTCCAGGTAATATATTGTCTTACCCGGTCCCATTGCCCCAACAGTTCCTGCAGTTTATTCTCCTCCATCTCATTAACCCTAATCTCCATAATTTCAAATTGAATGTGCTCTACCAGGTAACGCAGCCAATTCTTAATTGTCCATTTGGAGGAGTCCTTCCAACCCAGAACTATAACAGATTGTGCGCTTTCAATCATAGCTTCCTTTAATTCCTCCATATTCCCCCCAAGTCACTCTTTCTCACCAATATCGCCATTTCCCTTTGTAATTACCCAATTTATGTTCAGTGCCTTATTAATTTCCCCTTGTACCTCTTTCCAGAATTTCTGCACTACTGCACATTCCCAAATCAGGTGCATGTATACCCCTTTCACTTGGCACCCATGCCAACACTGACTACTCACATTTTGAGAGAAGTATGCCAATTGGGCCGGAGTCCGATACCACTTATGCAGGAGTTTCCTTCTCATTTCCCTCACTCTTGTGTTTTTAATTTTTGCGATATTTCCCATTATCCTTTCCATCTCTAATTCTGATACTTGTACTTCCCTCTCCCACAATTTGGTTAATTCTTGTACAGGGCTTTCCCCTGACACTACTAACAACTTATATATCTTTCCCACCTGAGTCCTTTTCCTTCCTTCCATTCCCTTACCAGCCTCTCAAAAGCAGTGTCCTCTCTTTGCATTGCCTCTCTAACCTCCCTCTGCATAAGGAATTCACATATTGCCCGAATTTGCAGCCACCACCTTTGTCCCAACCAATTCTCTAGTTTATCTCTCCTAATTCTGCCACTTCATCCACTAATTGCTCCAATCTTGTAACCCCTTTCCTTTCAATTCCCTTATTATTCTGCTTAAATTTTCCTCCTTTTAGGGTTCATGACCTGTAACGAGGCTACCTTCGAAACTCCCGGTGCCATCCTCCCTTGCAGTAGTCTAGTCTCGAGATGACCGTCGCTTGGATTACCGTGGCCAGGTCATTCCTGGACAGGTAGGGTGCCAGTCGCCTAGCCTGTCGGAGGTGATAGAATGACGTCCTGCTGACCACGGAGACCTGAGCCTCCATGGTCAGCGAGGAGTCCAACAGAACCCCAAGCTCTTAACCGATGGCGATGGGTTGCCGCCGCCATCCAGGGTAGGCAACCGCACCCACCCAGCCCAGGCCGACTGGGCCACAGGATCTCCGTCTTCGATGGATTCACCTTCAGCTGGCTGGCACGCAGCCAACCAGTCACGGCTTCGAGGCATAGTTGGAAACAATCGGGTACGGAGTCTGGCCTGCCGTCCATTCTCAGCAGAAGCTGGGTGTCATCAGCGTACTGATAACACTCCAGACCAAAGTCGCGGGCCAGCTGGGCCAGGGGGCGCATATAGACGTTGAATAATAAGGGGGAGAGGATGGCCCCCTGGGGGACCCCACAATTAAGTGGGAGTCTCCCGGAGACCTCCCCACCCCCCTCCACACGTTGTCCCCGGTCCCGGAGGAAGGAGGCCACCCATTTAAGGGCAGTCCCCCCGACCCTGGAGCCAGCTAAACGGTGGGTCAACAGTGCATGATCTACAGTATCAAACGCTGCTGTCAGATCTAACAAGACAAGCAGTGCTGATCCGCCCTGGTCCAGTTGGCGGCGAAGTTGGTCTGTAATGGCGACAAGCATGGTCTCCGTCCCATTCCCAATACGGAAGCCGGACTGGAAGGAATCAAGTCCAGCTGTGCCGTCTAGGAACCGCTGCAGCTGCTCTGCTGCTGCCCTCTCAATTACTTTGCCTAGAAAAGGCAAGTTGGAAACAGGCCTGTAATTGGAGGGAGCCAAAGGATCTAAATTCGGCTTTTTCAGCAGCGGTTTCACCATAGCCTCTTTTAACCCCCCTGGGAAGACTCCTTGCTCAAGGGAGCTATTTATGAATGTGGGATTAGAGGTGCATAGCTTGCTTTAGAGGGCAATTGCAACTCCTCATTTTTTGTTCAGCAATAAAGTAGGTTCCTTAAGTTTATAGAGTCCTTTCAATGACCAATTAAAAAATTATGTGAAATGCAAAATAAACAGGTCAGGAAAACCACATGCTATGACAAGCTCATTGATTCCACCATTTGGGGAGTATTTCTTCTACAGAAAAGGGTGTTTGGTAAACTACCTGGCAGATTCATGGTTAATTGTGAAGTCAGAAGTGACTAAGAAGTACATAAAAGTTCTGAGTAAATCACTCCATAATTAATGGGACCTATAAGGAATTAAGAGTAGGCTGCAGTGTGGATGATATAATGCAGCACGTGATTGGTTATGGGGAATAGAAATTAAGCAAGCAACCACAGCATGTGGGCTTTCTAAGGATTGTGGAGTGGATGCATGAGAGGCCAGAGCACCTAAAGACTGAGTTCATGGTAAACTGACTGTGGGAAAATTATGATATGAGCTGTGGAAAACCTTTACGAACGTAAGCTGCATGGTGCACTTACTACACAACATTGTGAAAGATTCTCTTAAGAGCCCTGAAGAACACCAGAACCCCAACAACCCCCACCACATAAGTCACATGACTGAATGCTGTTGCAAGATCACAGGATACTTCCACCAATGCAGCAAGGCTGCCAAACAGCTGCGGGACAGGCAGGCTATTAGAATTCCTTGTAACAAAAGTTTATTCTAGGGACCTTTTCACACGACCTTTTCAGGTCATGCCATTGTGCTGGCAAAAAGGGAGGGTGCATGGGGCGGCTCGTGATGCCCCATGCACCCTCCCTCCCTGTGGTGATTCAGCCTGGTTTAGAGGTTCATGATACTGGTTTTGATGGGGACATTGATGTCAGTTCTGGTAACCCAAGTGATGTGCAAAATGAGGACACTTTGATCAATGTGTTTCCCAGTGATCCTGTAGATGCATCTCTTTCTCATGAGAATTCTCTGGTCAGGGAAGAAGAAGATAAGATGCCAGGTGGGAATTTTAATGAGCTTGAGAACTCTAACGAAGAAGGGGAAGTCAGGGATGAAGATAAATCGAAGGTTGGAAATCAGTCAGAGAAGGCAGCTGGCCCAAGGCCAGCGTAGGAGCAAAAGGCTGAAGCAAATGAAGGCTGGGAAAATGAAAGAGACTTAGTTCTGTTCTCTATATAATTCTGAGTTTCCTCCCACCCTGCCGCCCTTTCTGTCATCACATGGTGAATTGGGGAAAAAGTGCAGGAGCTCTGTCAGAGCTAGCCAAAATACACCTTCCTACCCTTTTGGCACTTCCCCCCACCTTCGTGAGGAAAGCATAGCAGGCCCCATCTTTGACATGGAGCATAGCAGCAAAACACAGCAAGAATGCTCCATGTGAAGAGGTCATAGATGACTGCATGAGATGGCCTAGGGATAGTCTGTCCTAAATCGGTATTACTACAGCAGTTGCATAGTATGTCTATAAATGAGCATGTAGGTTAAAGGGATTCATTAGTGACTGTGAACTTGCGGCTTTTGCAAGCATTGAATAAGTAACCTGCTAAAGCTTCCTAAGTAAATTTAGCTGATGTGAAATATGGAAAAGTAACTGAATAAGGAACACGTAAAAACAAATATAGTCAGTCAGTCATTAAGGGAAAAAATACAAAAGCCAAAGTGAGATGAGAGAAGCAAATAAGACTTTTGAGTGAAGGAGAAAAGAGGAGAAATATCCATAAATGTGATATTTGAGTTATTAAAAAATCAATGTAAACATCAACTCAATGTGCAATCAGTTTCATTCAGGAGTGAATTAGGACAGGGATAAAAGAAATTAGTTGGAATACAATGCAATCTGAAACAAGCTTTGATAGAAATATGGAAAGAGGATCTAAATAATAATGTTTCAGACATAGAATACTGGATCGATTTAATCAAAAATATTAAGCATATAAAATTAGAGAAACACAAAGGAAAATATTGACAAAATGGTACAGAACCCCAATTAAAATTGCCCACATAACAAAAAACTACCACAAAACTTTGTTGGCACAGATGTGGAAAAATTGGTTCCTATTTCCATATGTGGTGGGAATGTGATAGAGTCCAAGAGTTCTATAACAAGGTGATGAAGGAAATGGAAGATAGGATATACACTTGCTTTGAAAAAAATAGATTTTTTCACACAGAAACTAGACAAAAAAGAAAATATCAAAGCCTAGAGGGAAATTATAAAATACATGATAGCAGCTGCCCATGCAACTGTGGCTTTGGAGTGGAAAGATTTTAGAAAGTGGGAGGTAAAAAAAGGTATGATTATTTAGAAAAATATATGTTTCAGGATTATATTTATGAAAGAAGAGCCAAATTCACAACATGCCGATTTAAGAAAACCTGGGTTCATAAATGGGAAAGACTGATATAAAAGGTTGAAGGAAAAGAAAGATATAAAGTGCTGAACCATTCTCTCTGTACGACTGTTCAATTAATTTAATTTTTTAAATATGATACTTACTGTTCCCTGTGGGCGGGGTGGGGGGGTGAGGAGGTGAGGGGTGTAAAAGTATTAGACATAAGGGCGAGGTAAAGTTGGGTTGGATAAGGTCACTAGGAAAACAATATGTGATATGTATTTATAATGTAATTCAATATTTCATAATGGGATTGATTGTGATGTTACTCTGTGTCGACAATAATAAAAACTTTTTTTTTAAAAAAAGGACAGGGATAAAATGTGAAATATTCAATGTATCTTACTCAATGTATCAATGTATCAACTGATGGTATGGTCATTCATAGAATAATCTGTAGAGTTCTGCTTGCCTCTTTGGGAATTGATACTGCAGAGCAGGAGAAAGTGCCGAAAAGGGCATTCAAGATTATACAGCAGTTTCTGTATGAAAGATTACAGTGTCTGGGTGATGTTATCTAAGAAAAAATGAGTAGGAAGCAGAATATGGAAGAGCTTTATAAAGCTAGCTTTATAAAATGATATAGGGAAAACAAAATCTTCCTCCTTGTCTTCACCCTCGGTCTGGTTATGTCATAACCTGGGGTCTTCCTATGAAGCTGGATGATGGGAAATTCAGGAAAGACAACAAAAAGTGCTTCTTCAAAACTAGGTCCTACAGCAGGATTCAAGGAAATTGATCACTGAGTCAAACTGAAGGACCACGAAAATCCCAGAGAGACATTTTAATCAAATCCCTTAATATGCAAATCCATTAAAGTCAAAACTGCAAATGTGGTTTATTTCATCATGTGGTCTTTCCAGGTACATAGCATATGATTTGATGATATGGAAAACAGTATGCTGGTTCGGTTTCAAGAGACTTTTAGTCTGATCCAACAGACCCCCTCTAATATCCTTTTGTTCTACCTTTCTAATAATGCTTTACTCACAAAGATTTTTTCAATGATATTAACATTAAAGTATAGATATCCATCAAACTCCTATAATAGTGATTTACCCTAAGAAATAATTTAAGGATTTTTTTTACTCAACCAGGAATGGTGCAGGGTTTTTAGGATCAGTATATTATTCACTTGCCTGATGAGAATATTTCTTAAGACAGTTTTATACTATCATGTTATTAGGCCTATTTATCTTCAAGCAGTGGATTTTCATTCCACAGCCCTGAGTGCTAGAGAGAATCTGTTTTGCTTCTTCATGAAGACTAATGGACAAATGGGGAAAGGTAGAGTTTGCTCCTTTAGTAAGACTGATTTCTAAAGTACAGTGTTATTTATAAAATGTGTCACTGTCACATATGTGCCACTGCTGCATGAGGCAGCACAATGCCATACATTTCGTGAGAAGTAACAACCATTCTATTAAATGGGCTCCTTTTAGGTGAGTGAATTCAGGATTATAACCAAAATTCCTTATTAAAGACAAAGAAGTTAAATAAATACTATATAACGCTGTATATAATGTACATAATTTTTAAAAGTTGACATTACATTGCAACCCCTCTCACTGCAAGTTAAATGAACACTAGCTTCAGCAAGTGTAAATATAAGCAACAAAATTAGCAAGATGTAATTGGAGTAATACCATTATCTGACATACAATGGCTAAAAATGGGGGACGTGCAATAGACTGGTTGTTATAATTTGCAAATTTTGTCCTCTGAAATAGTATCTATTATATATAAAAAGAGATAAAGGAAAAGTATTTGCATGCTGGATAATTGATTGGAACAGGACAAAAGTGCTATTCCTGTTTAGAGAAAATGTACCATAGTTGTTGAACACAGTGCCCACTAGCTGTAAACAACACAAGCAAAGGAAAACATATCTTCAGTCCCTCAATTAGTAGAGGGGAACCATTTGTATTTCAGAAGGCTATAGAAACTCTTGCATTTATAGCACTCTAACTATGACCTGAAAATGTGGCATGGATGCTGCGCCTCTGTCTGGCATTCTAATTACTAGCATAGACCATCTTCCAATCCACACACTGTCTGATGCTTTGGTTTTTAGCTCTTCTTTTCAGATGCTATCCCAATTTTAATTGATCAGGCCTAGCAGTGAGTTATCATCAAAATTTGTAAATGTTAGGGTTTTTGAGATACAGCTCCAATTATTCCCATTCAGTTGGTGGTGCAAACCCTTGTGCCGGCAGGACTGCTAACTGAAAGGTCCGTGTTTCTAATCCAGGCAGAAGGGTGAGCTCCCATTTGTCAGCCCCAGCTTCTCATGTGGGGATATGAGAGAAGCCTCCCACAGGATGGTAAAACAGCTGGGGGTCCCCTGGGCAATGTCCTTGCAGACGGCCAATTCTCTCACACCAGAAGCAACTTGCAGTTTCTCAAGTCACTCCTGACATGAAAAAAAGAGTCATGGGTCATGTTAGCTGGGCGGACCTAGCAGTTGCAGTACAGAAAATTATGTTTTCTCAAGCTGAGCCAGTTCCTATTGCAAGATGTGGTTTTTTTAAAGAATAAATGTAGTAGGGTTGGGCTTTCGGAATAAGAAAATAAACTAGTTTGTATTAGATCCGTTTAAAATGCTAATTTTGAGCTTTTCCGCATTTCCCCCGCCAAACCGGAAGTGGACTTTGTTTAACGCACTTCCTGGGCCCAAATTTTCGTTATTGTTGTAATTATTTCGTATGCCCCCCCCCTAACAGGAAAATTATCACCTCCAAAATAGCTTTCAAAACATTACTCACAGTCAGATCGGGGCCTTTGCATGGTCGGAGCCTAATTTAACTGAAAGGCCTTCCTGTAGGAAGTGAAAAAGCAGCCGGAACCATAGAGATTCACAGCGCGACTCCTAGAACAGCTTGGAGGACTGAGAGGAAAACAGTGCTGGCCTCCCTCTGGGCTCCAGCAGAGCAGCATGGCAAACTAATGCCTCGGGTGGCAGAGAGGCGCACCGCAGGGATGGAGAAGAGCCACAGCAGAACAAAACCAGCCAAGGAAGCACATGGAGAAAGCTACACAGCATGTTGGGGTGGGCCCATGGCTTCCCAGCTGTAACGTCCCAAGCACAGCCACAAAGGGCCAGAGGAAGCACCAGCCCCTTGCCTGGTTCCATGCAGCTGCTCTTTCTCAGGGAACAACAACTGAGGCGGTGGGTGAGGCTGGGGAGTGGGTGGCAGAGCGAGGAGGGCGAGGGGCACCTCTCCCTCATTAGAGGGTTTGGCACATCAGCAGCCACAGGGAAGAACAGGAATCAGGTGGCGCTGGGCGGTGCCTCAAACCTAGAAGAGGAGTGGTGCGAATGAGCCGGGGCTCACAGATTTTACATGAAGCTGCCTTCTGAGACCATCTCCGGTCCCTAACAGAAAAGTCTCGATGGCTAATGAACTGCTTTCTTGGCAATACAACAGTGCAAGTGGGGGCCAATATTTCCCTCCAAGAGGCCAAGGCATTTTATAATAATAATAATAATAATAATCCATTATATTTCCCTCCAAGAGGCCAAGGCATTTTATAATAATAATAATAATATTAATCCATTATATTTCCCTCCAAGAGGCCAAGGCATTTTATAATAATAATAATAATAATATATCAATTCATTATATCTCCCTGCAAGGACACTCAGGCCTTTTATTATAATAATATTAATAATAATATATTAATTCATTATCTTTCCCTCCAAGGACACCCAGGCATTTTATTATAATAATAATATTAATAATATTAATTCATTATATTTCCTTCCAAGGAAACCCAGGCATTTTATTATAATAATATTAATATTAATTCATTATATTTCCCTCCAAGCAGGCCCAGGCATTTAATAATAATAATAATAGGTCCCAGTGAATTGCCCTCCAGAGAAGAAGGGAAATGTTGCCCCTTGATTTGCCTGTGCTTAAAACAGTGTCAGTCCTGTTTCCCTGCTTTGGAAAATTTAGAACTAATTACAAAATTTTGTAAGTACAAAATTTTGTATCAAAAAAGAATTTTTTTTGTAAGTCATTACGTTAAGCATAAAAAAATCCCCCCCCCCCCCATTGGTTTTTAGAACCGCGATTTTTGGGTACTAAACCAACCCTTAGATGTAGTCTTCTGATTTCTGTAGCTTTTAATCACTGAAACTATAATCATTGATATTCTAAGTTCACAAATGTTGAAATCACTTTCTTTTAATGTATACCATGTTCAGTGTAAGGCTTGGGAGGTGCACTTCGCTCTTATTAATAGAACTCTGCATTTCACAGGTCCATATGGAATTATTGACTGTATTATTGGAAATAAAAATGGCAGCATAGAAGATACAGGTATTTATATCCAGAAGGGAAGGGGAAAGGAAAGAAACACATCAGGATTATTATTTTAATTTTTTGGGGGGGTGGGTGGGTTACATCTAATATTGCTTGTAGGGCAACGTCTAAAAAAATTCCCCATCTTTGAGTTCTGTGGGGTCTTGGGATTTAATATATTTGAGAGCAAAATTGTGCAGAGTTACAGGGGTGATGAAGACAAGATAATTTTTAGTTAAGTATCAGGAGGGTGAGTACTCTAGCCAGTGTGGCAAATATCAGGGAGGTCCATTGATTACCAGCACTACAGCTTGATTAAAACTCCAGCAGTGATTCGTTGATTAATATATAAATCCTTTTTTCCAATATGTGGAACAAATTGAGAATTCCAAAGAAGCGCCTATGTTTACCTGAAGCTGAAGGCAATATTCAAAGCTGGAAAGGTATACAGTTCTGTAGCTTTCTCGGTTATTTGGTTTTGCTTTCTTAGTTCACTGACTATTGAATGAAAACTTGTGTTAGGATCAAGCACTGAAATGGAACACATTAGATTTAATCCTTGACTCCATCTGTCACGATGCACGGACTTGACCGGCCCCTTAATCACACACACAGAGACGGACTGAAGGCTAACTACTTTATTGAATGTAAAAACAGTTCAAAGATATTGTCCATAAGAATTAAAAGCAATCCAAAAGGCTTGAAGTAACAATGTCCAAAATAGCGTGGCAAATGGCCAAAGGTTTAGCAAAGCTCCGCACAACTATGCGGATCAGGAACCAGGCAAGGCTCCGCACAACCAGGCGGATCAGGAACAAGGCAAGGCAAGGCAAGGCAAGGCTTGATGACCACTTAGCTTCGTGGTCCCACTCCGCTTCACGCCTATTCAGCAAAGACGTGGCCGGAGCACTGGGGATTCGTTCCCACGGATCCTATACTTAATCCTTCGGCCGAGGTCCCCTACGCTCTAGGCTTCTTCGTCTCCAATCCCCGCTGACGGACCTCGGCCGGTCTAGGCTCCTGAACCATCCCCTTCTACTAGACTCGATGTTCCGTCTCCTATCAAAGGTTCGACCTTGTCTCTCAGCAGCTGTGTTTCTATCTCCCTGGGAGCTCTCCTCCCTGGAAACTTCCCAGCCGCTTTCTTCCATGTTTTCACTCACTAGTTCCTGAGAATCTCTCCCACCCGGATGCTCATAGCTTCCAGAATCACTGTCTTCCATCTGCACCTGGTTATCTATGTCTTCGCCAGGGCCAAACAACATTTCTTCCCATGCCAAGCTCTCTGTGGGCGAAGGAGGCCCGCCAAGGGGAAGCTGCCCTTCTCCCCAGTCATCTAGCTCATCCTCTGAATCTGGTTCTGGCGCTGCAGGCCCTAATACTAATGGGACCCCGGGTCCTAGCCCCTGCCCTCTAGGCACAAACGAGAACTGCTGTGCTACACCATCTGAGATCTTATTTGACTTTGGATTAATCCTATACCTCTCCATTCTCCAGACTTCCCCTGTGTCATTCACCTTTTGCTTATTTCTTTCATTTTTATCTTACAATCAGAGATCATTAGATCACTGTGACAAATTCTCAGGGATTCTTCACACCTGCTTCTGGGCAACCATGAAAACATTATGAGAGCACGTGGAGTTTCATAGGACTTCAGCTATAAAGTATTTGCACTTGCATGAAGGGGGGTACTACCTAGTGCTAACGGAACCACAAATGCTGTGCGTGTATGTCTTGAAGGATGCAAAATCATTACACCTTCAGACTTCATCATCTGATCTTTGCAAATTCAATGCAGTGACCAGACAGAGTGGATCAGTGAATAAAGATGTGTGAAACTGATATGGATTAGAAATAATGAAACCATTATATTTGCTAGTTGAGGAAGTATAGTTACTGCTATAGTGTCATTTCCAGTAGGGATTGTAAATAAATATCAATTGCATGTGCATGGGTAATACACCTCCCACCAAGAACAAAAGGCTCAAACACAAGTGATTGGAATGAAAATTGGCCTGGACCCAGTGCCCTCTGGGATGCCTTGGGCAGACTTATGTAGGCTGCCTGGGTGGAAGAGAGGGCCAGCCAGCTGATGTAGGAGGGCAGGGCGGAGCCAGCCCCGTCATTGGCCGACTGGCACTGGTGGCGGGAAACTTTCCTGCCACTCAGGGGGCTTCTGAGAGGAAGAAGCCCCCTCCGCACCAACCAAGATGGCGGCAAGGACATCCCAGCACCACAACCCGCTCGGCCGGAAATTCGGCCAAGCCATTTCTCTGAATCCTGATGGATGTTGAGATTCCAGGTGTTCTATCATCATCCTCCAGGTG
Source organism: Anolis apletophallus (assembly GCA_030556195.1). Classification (NCBI taxonomy): domain Eukaryota; kingdom Metazoa; phylum Chordata; class Lepidosauria; order Squamata; family Anolidae; genus Anolis; species Anolis apletophallus. Next base: position 70,454,932 of record JARBWK010000001.1, read on the forward strand.
AAGAAACATTTACTTCATCATATGAAGCAGCTCAATCCTTCAAAACTGCTGTCAAGCTCTCAGGATGCCTTGGCAGTCTGGAATGCAGCCCTGACTTACTTTCAACTGCTGCACTGAAACTGTGTTCATACATTGGCTCCCCATTCTCTGCTCTTTATCAAGTAACCACATCCCCGCAGTGCTTAGACATTTTTCTGCTCTTCACCAAAAAAACCCTCATTATAAGCACTAGTAGCTTCTCATTCTTCCTGCCCCTGGCTTAGACCTATAGAATTAATCAGGCCAGGAACTCCCAGTAGGCAAACATTGCCTTGACTCCTATCAGAGGAATAATTTAGGTCTATGACCCCAATTATGCCATAATGGCCTCTTTCCTTTCAATCAAACTGATCCATAGCTGACTTTCTTAATATTTAACTTTATTGACTTCTTTAATTTTTAAGGTTAGAAACCTTTCCAAGGGCAATTGCTAGTGAGGTGGGAAATAATTTGATAAAGTAGCATAAAATAAAGGTATCATCAAGAAAAAAATTGTTTCACTACAGTAATAACTCAGAGACTACCTTTTTAAAAAATAGTGAAGAAAAAGGAAATATTTTGAAACTCATCATCATAGACTATCACTCATGGCTGAGTATGATTGTCTTCCAAGTGTAGGGTCTTGATGGTGGGTCCATAAGTGACTGTACAGACCTATTTTGGATCTGCATTGCCTTTTGCAGTGAGGGCATACATTTCCAGATGGAAGGTGGTCCCTAGGCATGAGAAAAAAGTTATGAAAATTAAAAGAAATCGTAAGTGATTCGTATGTAATGGGACTTTCTAGTTTATACGCATCACGGCAGCTAACCAGGAAGTAGACTTTCTTTTACGGTCCTTGAGGCCAACAATTTGCGTAATGATCATAATTAATTCTTAATTATTGTACTACTCACTTCTCCCTGTCTTCTCCCCCTCATTTCCTTCCCGCCTTCATTCATCTTCTTCTTTTTCCCGCATTTCTATGGGGAAGTGGAAGTGACGCTGCTGCTAGGCATTCTGGAAAGTGTAGTCCTCCACGCTTCTCCTCCCTCTCTCCCCCCCCCTCTGCTCTCTCTTCCTCGTGGCGCCGGTGGTTTGGGGTCTTGAGGAAGAGCGGGCTGACTCACTTCCTTCTGGGCGCTGCCTTGGTCGTCTTGGCCTTGGTGCTCTTGGCCGGCTTGGGCTTGGCTTTTGGGCTCTTGTCTTCTGCGGGGACTCTCTGTCTTGCCCCACCGCACGGGCCAACTTCACACACACACACACACACACGCTTCTCCTCCTTTCTCTCCCTGCACTCTCTCACATGCTTCTCCTCTGCCTCCTCCTCTTTCCTGGTGGCTTCTCCCCCCCTCCCTTCTCTTCCCCGTTGCTCTGTCTTGCCCCATCGCACGGGCCAACTTCAGCCCTCCAGGTGTTTTGGGCGCCAACTCAGTCCCCCCTCTCCCCCGCTCTGCTTTCTCTCCCTGCCTCCCTCTCAAACACACACACGCTTCTCCTCCTTTCTCTCCTTGCACTCTCTCATCCCCCCTCCCTTCTCTTCCCTGTTGCTCTGTCTTGCCCCACCGCACGGGCCAACTTTACACACACACACACACACACACACATGCTTCTCCTTCTTTCTCTCCTTGCACTCTCTCACATGCTTCTCTGCCCCCTCCTCTTTCCTGGTGGCTTCTTCCCCCCTCCCTTCTCTTCCCCGTTACTCTGTCTTGCCCCATCGCACGGGCCAACTTCAGCCCTCCAGGTGTTTTGGACTTCAACTCACACCATTCCTCACAGCCTCAGGCCTCTTCCTTTTCCTCTCAGCCTGGGCAAACTTGGGCCCTCACTCCCTCAGGATTGGGGTGAGAGAGAGGAAGCAAGGAGCGAGGGGGGGCTCCTCCTCTTTTGCTGCTTCCAAGAATAGAATACCCCCTCCTTCCCTCCCTCCTTCCTATTTGGAGAGTCCCATTTAGAATTCAGTGTGATTTATTCAAGTTTTGGCCTACAACTCCCAGAAATCCCAGCCAATTTACCAGCTGTTAGGATTTCTGGGAGTTGTAGGCCAAAACCATCTGGAATGCGCATGCGCTGGCATATGAACTACTAAAGAAATTCTTTAGTAATTACGTTACATTTTAGAAATTTTGGAATTTTTTTGTAAGTCTTTCTATTACTAATAAAAAAATCCTCCCCCTTAGATTTTTGATTTCCTATTTTTGGGTTCTAAACCATGCCTAGTGGTCCCGACAAGGGTTTGCTTCATGCACCTTTCTCTTGGCACATTTCTCTCTTTCATCCTCTATTTGTGCCTCTTCAAAATCCATAGACCTTTTGGTAACAGCAGAGGCCCAGAGGCTGATGAAGAAGCAGGAGGTGAGCAGTTTCAGCAGCAATTATTTCTGAATAAAGTTAAAGAATAAAAAGTGAGGTGCTTTGAAGAAAGGGAAAGGGCCACTGGGAAAAGTTCCAGCTTTTACCCAAAATCATCCAGTTATGCAGCATAAGGATGGAGCTGCGGTCACTTGCAGGATCAAAAGAACTCTTGTTTTTTCACCAGAACACCTGCCAAGCTACATCTACAGCAAATGCAAATGGTTGTTTGTTGGAAGAGAAGATCCAACAATCAGAGTCTCGAATATTTGCATTTAAGGACATCGGGGAGCTTGAATTTTAGTTGGACTCAACCCAGAAGACCATTCTAGATGTACAATGCACATCAAATGAAGCTACAGAGAATGGCTATGAGGGCACTTCAGATGTGGAAGAGGTTGATGCTCAGAGGAATGTAACATATATAAGGAGGAGGAGAACCTAACATCTAGAAGTACAGAATGGCTTCAATGTTCTCTAATTTATCACAGATGATGAGGAATTGGAACATGTTAGCAAGGATGAGAGGTTCTTGAATACAACTCAGTGGACTTGATGCATGCATGCCAGATGTCTCTGAGGAGGAGGAGGACTGTTCACAAACACAAAATCTGTAGTTACAAAATCAAGTGGAAACGGGGTGGGACACGTCGTTCCTGCCTGCCGGCACTGCCAGGCCTTCTCGACCGCCACTCGAAGAGCGAGAGCCCGCAGGCTTCAGGCCTACCTCACGGAGCGTGCTCTCTGCCCTCCACAGATGGCGACGGCTGTCCCATCTGCCTCCTTGGGATCCGAGGCGGCTGCTTCGGTCCCCGCTGCGTCGACCGCTCGCCCGGCTGGGAAGCGTCCGCACAAGGAGAAGAATTCCACCAAGTCTGTCTCCTCGAAGACTTCGAAGACTTCGGTGTCGAAGAGGCCCTGCACCGTAACCACCGAAACGGTCCAGCTGCCTCCTCCTCGAAGAGCATCGACAAGCTCAATGGCGTCGGGCCTCTCCCAGAGGTCGGCCATTTCGAGACTCCCTCCGATCGGGCTATGGAGATAGCTTTCCGGAGGTCGAGTGAAGAAGCCCGTAGAGCCCAGACCAGAGGCCTGGTTCCTGTGACTCCGGGCAAGTCTCTGGAGGCCGCTGCCTCGAGACCTCCCTCACCAAAAAGGCGCAGGACGCTGACGTCATCGTCTTCAGTCTCCTGCCCCGACTCTTCGCCTGCCCCTGTTCTCGCTGTGGAGACAGGGTAGAGCACCGTGTGTCGCCAGAGAACTCTGTCAGACCGTCGTCCTCGCCCCTCCGGGACAGACCTCGGTTCGACAACTCTTCATAACCGCCAGACAAAGGCAGGCAGACCACGAGGCTCGCCCTGGCCCGGCCAAGCGAACACCTCCTCCTGTGTCGTCAGAGATGCCAAACATCCCTTCGACGCCCAGGTCGCCTCCACAATCACAACCGCCGGTGATCCCAGACACGGTCCAACCTTGGTCGGAGACGAGATGGAAGATGGCGAGGTCCCTCGATCGATAAGATCAGGATCCATCCTGTCCTCAACATGGACAGAACGCCTTCCCATGCGGGCTGTGACGCCGAACCCTCCTCTTCGCCGACGGACAACGCGAAGGCCTCGGTGAGCAGATGGGCCGGATGGCGAGATCTCTGGGGATGCAAACCTATGTCCCCACGAGGTCCAGCGCTTGCCCAGTGTTCAGACGGGTGCAGATCGAAGACGCGGCCCAACCGCACCTTCCTATGCTAGAACCGCTGGAGGAGGCGGTTAAGGCATCATGGGCAACTCCGTCTACCATCCCTCCTACGTCAAGTCGTATCGAGGCATGGTATAAGATAGACGAGAGGGAAAAGAGCTGGCTCCACGATCATCCAGCGCCGAACTCGATGATCGTCACTTCCGCCCCAAACCTCGGGCCGAGAATCTGCGGCACCCTCAGATCAAGGGAAGGAGATTCGACACAACGGGTCGAAAGATCTACAAGGCCGGGCTCCTGTTGACCAAGATGGCCAACTACGGCGCTTTTGTATGGCAGCGTATCACCAGATCCTCTGGGAAAGGGCTCAACCCTTTTTCCAGGATCTTTCTCGGGAGCAGCAGACGGCGCTTCTCTCCATTTCCCAGGAGGCAGAGTCGCTAGCACACCATCAGATCCTCATGGCCCGCCACACAGCGGACACTTCGGGGAAGCTGCTAGCCCACGGTGTCGCCATCCGAAGACACGCGTGGCTGAAATCCTCTGGCCTTTCCACGAACTCGAGGAAGACGATCGAGGATCTGCCGTTCGATGCCCAGGGACTTTTCTTTGCGGGCACGGACGACAGGCTCAAGGCCACTCACCGACTTTAGAGTCTTGACGGCAAAATTGGACCGGCCTCAACCCCAACCCAGGCCGAAGTACTACCAACGGGCCAAGTTTCAGCCCAGACAGCAGTACCGCCAAGCCCGAGGTACTCGGCGCCTCAGCAGCAACAACAGCGACCTCCCTTTGTTTTTACTGGTCGTCGACAGTTAAGGCCATCAAACTCCCTTGTTCATTGCACTGTCAATGTTGGTATGCCATGCCCCAGGTAGGGGCATAGTCTACCGTTAAAAGCGCTTTACCCATTTATAGGTTGCACCAGTTGTGCACCTTTGTTCTCAGGTTGTGCTTGTTGCACTCTCACTGTTATGAGGCCTGCGTGTGCCTGGCATGAATAGTGGTTGTTGCACTATGTTCTGAGGCCTACGTGCCTGACATGAATGGTGCTTTGTTGCAGGTGTTTACAAGTAAGGAGCCTACCTCCTACTCATATTAGGGTTTTTTAACATGTTATTTATTCAGGTTGCTGGATTTTGCAATAAACCTGTTCATTTTTCAATCTGGCTGGTTTGTTCCCACCTCCTTCCACCTTAGCTCGGTAAATCTTCATAAGTGTGCATTCACAGAGCTCTCGAAGAATGGTAGGTTACATACTGTGACCATCTTTCTTCAGTGAAGCTCTGTGAATCCACACCCGCCCGCCATCCTCTTTCTCAAACCACCCTTTCCTTGTTGCTATGTGGCGTAAGGAATGGCGTGGCGCGCTGAGGCGCCTTTATGCCCTCCGGGTTGGCTGGGCGGAGCTACCGCCAAAAGTTTCAAACTGGAAAAGTTTCCGTTGGAAGCCCGCTGGCGCTAAACTTCATAAGTGTGGATTCACAGAGCTTCACTCGAAGAAAGATGGTCACAGGTATGTAACCTACCATT